>JBCFYV010011135.1:11781467-11801467 GCA_039000515.1 Timema cristinae
GAAAATAAGAAACAATTAAATGGGGTAAAATACAGAAAACATATTTAAATTAAGACAAGAAACAGTACAAATGAAAAATCACATACTACAAGGTTACAGGTTAAAAGATTAAAACATTATATAAGGAAAGATATATTAAGTATATTACTGAATAAAAATAATTAACAGTTCAAGGTAAAAATGTTGATATATAAACTGTGTCTTAAGAAGAGTTAAACTGTAATAATGAAAGTGAACAGGGAATATTATGCAGAAAATTAATTTATAGAGGTTAGATAAGTTAAATTATAAGAAGAAAGCTCGGAAGAAAAAACGAATTAAATAGAATAGTGAAATAAATTTTTAAAAAAAGTTGTTGAATGTATAAACGTTCCTTATCTAATATTTAGTTCCACTCCTTAAGCCTTGAACGCCAAAAGGCAGGTTGACTTGACTACATGTTTCAACGTACAAACGTCATCTTCAGGTCTGAGGAAAACCAATGTAAAATTACCTCTTATTTCATCTTATTATCTTTTCATTTTTTAATTGGATCCTTTGTATACTGCTTTTATTAGGCGTTCCTTTGAATAATTACAATTATGTCTATTTACACTACCTGACAGGTGAAATTATGTGTGTTTACACTACCTGACAGGTAAAATTATGTGTGTTTACACTACCTGACAGGTGAATCTATGTCTGTTTACACTACCTGACAGGTGAAATTATGTCTGTTTACACTACCTGACAGGTGAAATTATGTCTGTTTACACTACCTGACTGGTGAAATTATATGTTTACACTATCTGGCAGGTGAAATTATGTTTGTTTACACAATCTGACAGGTGAAATTATGTCTGTTTACACTACCTGACAAGTGAAATTATATGTTTACACTGTCTGACAGTTGAAATTATGTCTGTTTACACTATCTGACAGGTGAAATAATGTCTGTTTACACTATCAGACAGGTGATATTATGTCTGTTTACACTACCTGACAGGTGAAATTATGTCTGTTTACACTACCTGACTGGTGAAATTATATGTTTACACTATCTGGCAGGTGAAATTATGTTTGTTTACACTATCTGACAGGTGAAATTATGTCTGTTTACACTACCTGACAGAATAAAATTATGTCTGTTTACACTACCTGACAGGTGAAATAATGTCTGTTTACACTATCAGACAGGTGATATTATGTCTGTTTACACTACCTGACAGGTGATATTATGTCTGTTTACACTACCTGACAGGTGAAATTATGTCTGTTTACACTACCTGACTGGTGAAATTATATGTTTACACTATCTGGCAGGTGAAATTATGTTTGTTTACACTATCTGACAGGTGAAATTATGTCTGTTTACACTACCTGACAGAATAAAATTATGTCTGTTTACACTACCTGACAGGTGAAATAATGTCTGTTTACACTATCAGACAGGTGATATTATGTCTGTTTACACTACCTGACAGGTGAAATTATGTCTGTTTACACTACCTGACTGGTGAAATTATGTCTGTTAACACTACCTGACAGGTGAAATTATGTCTGTTTACACTACCTGACAAGTGAAATTATATGTTTACACTGTCTGACAGTTGAAATTATGTCTGTTAACACTACCTGATAGGTGAAATTTTGTCTGTTAACACTACCTGACAGGTGAAATTATGTCTGTTTACACTGTCTGACAGGTGAAATTATGTCTGTTTACACTGTCTGACAGGTGAAATTATGTCTGTTTACACTACCTGACAGGTGAAATTATGTCTGTTTACACTGTCTGACAGGTGAAATTATGTCTGTTAACACTAAATGACAGGTGAAATTATATCTGTTAACACTACCTGACAGGTGAAATTATGTCTGTTAACACTAACTGACAGGTGAAATTATGTCTGTTTACACTGTCTGACAGGTGAAATTATGTCTGTTTACACTGTCTGACAGGTGAAATTATGTCTGTTTACACTACCTGACAGGTGAAACTATGTCTGTTTACACTGTCTGACAGGTGAAATTATGTCTGTTAACACTAAATGACAGGTGAAATTATATCTGTTAACACTACCTGACAGGTGAAATTATGTCTGTTAACACTAACTGACAGGTGAAATTATATCTGTTAACACTACCTGACAGGTGAAATTATGTCTGTTAACACTACCTGACAGGTGAAATTATGTCTGTTTACACTGTATGACAGGTGAAATTATGTCTGTTTACACCACCTGACAGGTGAAATTTGGCTTCATCAGTCGACACAACACACTGTTTTAACTGTGGGTCCTTTCCAACTTGGTGAGCCACTCTTCAGTAAACTGCAGGTAGCGATCATGATCATCTTCATTTAACCTGTTGATGAATCTTGTATGATATGGTCTCAATTCCATATCTTTGAGTATTAGCTGCATTGATGTTCTGGTAGTTGCCAGTGTTGTTGACAGACGACGTGTTGATTTGAATTTGTGGGGTGACGACGCTAAGACCTGCTGTAGCACTCCTTCTCGGCTATGTTGACAGATTTTGGTCTCCCTGTATGCGACATATACATTATGATGCCAGTTTCATCCAAGTATTTGTTTAAACTTGCAATGGTCTTCAGATTTGGTGCATCCGGTCCAACGCAAAAAGCATACAGCGATGAACTTCCTGCACGTTATCGATTGCGGAGTACAGGCGTACGCACAGAATTCCTTGCTCCATAAGAATCCTACTAGTCGCCATTTTAGAAATTCAACCTGTAATAAAAAAACACTTTAGAAATTCTAAAATAACCATCTGTTTTTTTTTTCATGCTGAATACGCTGGAAGTTACGGCACGTAAAAATATGGTCTACTACTTATGGACCATCCTGTATATTAAGGAATTTGCTTACCTGTGACGTCATAGCAGGTCAAAATGGGATTTTTCATGATAATAAACGTTCTATTCAACGAATTTTAAACATATAACAATGTAACAAAAACATAATATTCTTAAATAATTATAAAAAGAGTCCTTTTGTATCACAAAACTATTATATTTTTATCTTGAAGTAATTTTTTATAAACATCTACAATTTAGGTTAGTAGGCTTAGCCACAAAAGTGGCCAGTAAGAATCTTCTTGCCAAGATATAGATTGAAAAATTTATGGAAGCACATATTTGTCTAGAATAGGAAACAATAAACGGTTATTTTGATGGGTTAAAAGCAAAGCTATTATATTTGTAAGTTACATTTACAGCCGCATCAAAATACCATATTCTTTTAAATGAAAAAGGACACTGTGACACGGGAATAAAATCCAGGACCTTTGACTTAGTACGCCAATGCTATAACCACTGAGCTATCCAGGAATCATCCAATGTTCAGGGTAATTCTTCGCTCATATTTTTAGGCATATTTTTTAAAAGCAAGTCAATGTTTACAGGGTGCAAATAGCATAGTGATTGTGAAGACTCGTCATAGGAAGAGGGGAAGTGCTCTCAGAAAATATACAAGAGGCCTCATAGGGCGAACAATGATCATAAGTGTGATTTGAATGATGGTGTGTCAAGTTAAGATGCAACTCGTTTGGCAAAATAGCTTCAAAATATTTAAGGCGGTAACGTCGTTAAGATTATAAGGTTTGTAGTTTAAGAATGTCAGGAAATTAGAATATTACTCTGTCTTCTTATTTACATAATCGAGGGTTAAACGTGCACTTTTGCGAAAGTTGCTAGTATCAGGGACTTTTCAAATAAAGAGGCTTTGGTAACGTTAATACTTTTGTGCTTCGTAGTGTGTGTGTGTGTTTTTTTTTTAAATTCATTAATTAGACTGATAAATCCGGTATCTAGGCATGGTACAGAAGGGATCTGAAGGTCAAATTGCTACTAACCACCCCTCCAACCACCCATCTTGCCACTATTCTCTCAAATGGAACCCTTGTACGTCGTAATCTCACAGGATATCCAGTGAACCACAAAGGAACCTCGATCAATGCAAGAAGGCTACAAAGAACATTCGACTATTCTAACTTATTCCTTGACGCAATTGGCTCTGAGCTGGTAGACCTGGGATTGATACAAACCAATAGCTCTAAGGGTAGTAATTAAGTAATTACAATAAATAAATATTCTATCTTCTCTCTTCTGGTGAAAGTTGGTGCAATTATTAAAAAATAATTAAAATCATATTAATTTTTTCACTGTTTCTTAATGCACGTTTGGGTAATTATATTTTAACACCACAATAATGGCATAGGGAGAAGGAAGGGTTAAGAAATTTAGAATAATTTTACCCGCATTTTTCGGGGAAGGACAGTGGGTTAAAACATTTGGCCCTGTATATCTACACCTGGCAGGTATAACAGTAAGACTAGATTATTATTATTAGAACAGCGTCTTACTACCCGTTTGGGTTATCCACACTAACGCTAATGTGTAATGGTAGGGTGATTGTGAGATGAAATGGAGGACCTACAGTTTAACGTGGAATCCGAACCACGGTGGAGGCCTGGCATTCCACACATTCACAAGTTGTTATTAATACATGTCTTGTCAGCGGTAAAGGAATGGTTTGGTAATCAGATAAATCTGTGCCGGGACCGAGGATTGAACCCTGGCCACCAGCACTGAAGTCCGACACCTTACCCCTAGACCACCAGGTCACCAGTAAGACTAGATGATCTTGACGTTTAGTCCTAGTGCACACCAATATAAGATAAATTAATATATCCATTACTGTTTCCAGCCTGTGGTCATTTTTTTAATCAAGCCATATATTTTCCATTACTGGCTTTATAGGCCTCTCGTAGCTTCATGTGGTTTATAATCTAACTTAAGACTAGGACAGGCACAACATCCAGTCCTCAGACGTTAATTTGTCAATGTGGAAGGGTAACCCCATATTTTCATCCACGGTCGGATTTACCCATAGCCCTAGTAGCCACGTGTCTACGGCGGCAGATATTAGGGGCGGGAAATTTCGATTGACGAAAAAAAAAATACATATACTTTTTTACCAGTTAAAATAATTTTATGGCCTCTTCGTGTGTGTGATTGTTATAATTTGCTATCTCTGCATACCTGCGCCTTAATACATTGACAATCATCTTAATTGAAAGTCACTTATTGGATAAAAAGGATTTATTTTGCATCATCGACCAGTTTGCTCAGAAGAAATCAAGTCGAAAGATAATATATAATATTTTATGATTGTGTATATTCTAATATGTTATCTGTAGTAACATGTTCTACAAGTATTATAATACAGACTTTATATTTTTTAAATTATATATTTGAATTTATCTGTTGTGATAGTGTAATAGGATTTATTTCAATGTTTTAAGTCTTTGCTTAGATTCTTACTACTTTTAAAGCCTCATTATAATAAATAGTAAAATAATGTAAGCACTGTTAATCCATCACTCCACAGATATAACTTGTGTTATGGTATACATGTGTTGATGTATAAGGGCCTATAGGGGGGAAACAGGAATTTAGAAGGTTACAATTTAAGGTAGTAAAAGTGGGTGGCAAAGTATCTAGTGCTTATGGGTAGCAGAGTCAGCAATCCACCCCTGTATTCATCAATGACAACTTTTTGGCCATGTCAGAAATTGAACCTGGTACCCTTATCTCAGTAGGCAGACACACTACCGACTGAGCTAAGTGTTAAGAGCATTGTATTAAATTATATTATTTAAATCGTTGAGACTTAAATACGTATAATTTAAATAACCTAATTGGCTAAGAGATGAGAAAAGTACACTATTAGAGGTATTGTACCTGCACACGAGTGGAAAGAGAATGGGAAACTATTTATAAAAAAACTCTGTACATCTAACTGGAACTATAACCCTGATCTCACTATCATAGACAATCTAGGAGTCTATTGTCAGAGAAATGTTTTATAAAGCTTGCCAAACACTGGACTGGAACAGATCGGAGTGTACGGAATTGGAACACCAAGAACGGAAACTACAGTAGCCCCATGGCTTCTTTGGTGCTGACTGACAGCTGTTGGCCTTGAAAAGTTACCAGACCAAATTATGTATCCTTACACCGAACCACATGATCTTAAAAAAAACATGTGTTTAGCAGCTATCAATTCTGAGAGTCAAAATTTAGGTATATACCTAAATGTTGACTGTCAGAAGTCAGCACCAAAGAAGCCACGGGGCTACTATAGTTTCGCCTGCACCAGAAGTGGACTCACACTATAGGTCCACTAGGCATGGGCCTAGGGGCGGCAGATTTGGGGGGGTGGCACGTTTTGGATTACATTATTTTTATTATAATATTTTATTTTTAATAATTACGTTTAAAAATTATTGACTAACATTATCGAGATAGCTCAAGCTAAAGTCATAACTACAATATATTTTTTATATAACTGTAGTTCACTTTGTAAGTGACATCAGTCTCTCCTTCTTCATAATGTTAACTCAGGTTACTGTAGGTAATGTACATTGTACATGCTTGATTTTCTTTACTAGAAATATTTTCTCGAATACTTACTTCTCCTAAGCTCTACCGCCACCCACACCCTCCAACATCTCTTTCCTCCGAAACTTCTCCTTGACAATAGATAAATAGTTTTTTAAAAAAACACGCTTGATTATATTTCATAGAAGGGACGCATATTATAACTGAGCCTAGGAGTGCAATTATTCACCACAGGTCTGCACACTGGCTCGGACTTCAATGCTTGTCAGTCGGAAAAGAACAATCAAAAGGTTACATCGATCTTAGGGATTTGGTGATAGTTAGTGATAACAGCGGGGAAGAGCAGGTAATGGTCGTTGTCTTATTTGCTGCTGATACCGATGAAAAATAAGAAGAGACGATTTCAAAATACTTTGAGTGCATGACATACAGTAAATTCAACATAAAATGTCTGAGAATTCCTCCCAAGCGTTGTACTTTATAACACTGTCGTACTTAATATTTGTTAGCAATGTCATAAATTATAAGGTAATGTTGAATTAAATTGAGTATTTCTTCGTCCAAAGAACCTTTTTTTAATAGTCAAAATCTGTTTAGGAAAAGCAAACGAAAATCAACCTGTTATAAAGTGAGTGCGAGTGTAGATTATGCACTAGTCTAGTGTTGAGGCCGCATGCGCGTAGATTCGGTATCAATCGGTTTACGTCAAAATATTCTCTCAGACTGGCAAACCGATTCGTTCCGTTCCGATACGACGTTGACGTTTCCGTTCTGATCCGAACACGTGTGCGGCAGGCTTAACGGTGTTTCGCAAACTTTTCCATATCGCTTACCTCCTGAAGCTGATGATAATTTGCTGCAGCTCCCACTAACCTCTCCAACCATAGAAGATTTGGTTAAAAACCTACGCAAACATTTTAAAAGTATTCCTCTCCAATAGCCCATTTCATCTTAAAAAGACAAATAAAACGTTTAGTCAGACAGTAATGGGAAAAACTCGCCCAGGTGGCGTAGTTAGCTGACGCGCTAGTTTCATGTTGAGCTAGATTGCCAAGGATGGGGAGCTTGAGGTTCGAACCTCACTCAGGTAAAATGAAGGTGGTTTTTCCTTTCACGCAAATGCGGGTTCACTTCCTCTATATTCAACCTTCTCATTTCCTAACCCATCAGCATATAACTCAAACGGGTAGTAAGACGTGGTGATAATTATATTATAAGTAATGGGAAAATCAGATGTTTAAAGAAAATTGTGAAAAGTGAATATTTTTATCTGATGTGAACTTTAAAATGAAATATAACCTAATTGTTTCTCGGGCTCCCCACAAAACTTTTCGGTGACCCCAAACTGAGAACCTCTACTTTAGATCACTCTACCACCGAATAATAGTTTTAACACTATTTTTTGGAAGAACGAAAACCTCCCTCTAACCCCTCCCCCCCTCTTAAACACCCAAAGAAAGGAACACGGCTATGGAATTAAGGGAACTTTTTTTTTCGAACATGGAATTAATTTGACATTTACTCTACATTATTGGTTCCTCATCCATCCTCAAAAAGCAAGGCCCAGATTGTGATGACCCAAAAATTATATATATATAAGAAGTTATAAAAATACCTGAAAGTTCTATAACTAACTTCAAATTTTCAAAATATGACCTTAAAATACGGACAAAGAGTCGTAATAAATGCAGGAATAAATCCAACACGCAATTGACAAATTGAAACTAAGAAATATATATGCGATGAAAAGCCTTTAACCACTAAACACTTTCGTTGCTAAATATAATAATAAGTTACAAATCTTCTTTAGAAGTAATAGTTACTTCCTCCCAACGCGACCGTTTCCAAATTAGTCGCAGTCTCGCCAGGAATGTGTAATACCTGCTTCATAAGTAATAGCTGCCCCCTCCCAATGCAACCCTCTCCAGCCTAGTTGCAGTCTTACCAAGAATGTGTATTTTACAACTAAACAAGCCATTGCCTACATTATTATTTTATCATTATAATAACTGCGCGATTAAAATATTTTGTTTGAGTATTTATGCTTACATAAAATATCAATAGTATTCAAAACAATATACTTATTTAATATGAAGGCCATAAAATGACTAAAAAAGGATAAAAGTACCTAAAAATGACTCTTATTTATTTATTTAAGTCCTTGGCTGGTTCTGTTAGACCTTCCAAAGTCAAATTATTAATCCACGTGCACTTACCATCTTGTGTATGCGCACAATTTTCAAGTCCTGGATGTTTGTAGTGCAATTTCTTTGCCACTCATACAGCTATATAACTAATAAGTCCATCACATGACACTGTATCTGACAGGCCTATGTCACTCTTTTTCCTTCTTCAGTGTGTTCTTCTCTGTCACTCTCATTATCCTCTGACTGTACTGTATCTTTGATTCCTTCCACGGCCAATGAACTTCCTCTAAGAACTTTCCCTAATAAGAACTCTCCTACAGTTTCTTCTGTATTTACATTGCTTCTCTACTGACCAGTATTTTCCCTAAGTACTATCATTCTCATCCTATATAGACATTCCATTTGAATTGGACGATCGGCTAAACAACTACCACTTCTCACTAAAGAAAAAAAGTTTTCTAAACTCTCCTGCTTCAGTTTGGTGGTTAAATGTAACTAATGTCAAGTTCACGCTTTAGTTCATAAAATAGTTTCATGATCGATTGGGTGGACATTAAGATATCTTTCTAGAAAATCTGTAGTGTATTTTCATCTTCTTTTTTTTAGTTCTTGCACTTTAATCTTAAGGTATCAGATTTTTTTTATCAAGTCTATATACCGCAGTAATATTTCTCGAGGCTTTTCAAGTTTCATTACATAACCACATTTTAAATTTATGCTTGTAAATGGAACCCTATTGTTCATGACATCAAACCAATAATTGTTTGTTGTGTGAAATCTTGATTCTTCATCACCAATGCCATATCTCCTGACAGTACACGCAATTGTGTTGGATATTAACCGAGCTGCTAACAAAACATTCTGCCTTTGAAACTTTTCCCAATTTACATGCTTGGGTGTCAGCCTATAACTTGACGATATTTTCACGTCTTTGTTTCAAAAATTATCTGATTAACAGGCCCTGAAGAAATAACTGTTCCTTTAGACAGCTTAAATCCGAAATCGATTAACCAATTGCTGATCAGTTTAATAAGATGTGGTACATCAGCGAAGAAGTATATATTCTTATTTATGACTGATGACATGAACCAACTGATCTTGGAATTCACACCGTATTCTTTCCAAACTCCAACGTTCCCGCCTTCACAGTCCAACACTATAGCAACAACCGTAAGCCCGATATCATAAAGTTTCTGAGTCAGGTCATCCAAACACCTTCTCGTCATTTTAAAATCAAAGTCAAAAAACACTGGCTGTTTCCACAATGAAAAAAATAACCCCTTGCCATTAAAACTTGGACTTGATCAAAGGACCTAAAACTGTATCTGTGACAGAGTCATAGTCAAAAACAGGCATTACTTTCATTTCGTTGTACTCTAATATAACAAATTTGTCCATGCTGCTCATTGATATACCCGCAACTTTCATTATGGTAAGGACATAGTACAGTACTCCGATATAGAGGTGTACTTTCGTTGCCCATTTTATAAAATATTATTAGGCATGGCAAAGGAACTTTCATTTCATTCCTGAGATATGTGTAGCATCTTTTACTGAGGTAGCTAATGGTAAATGATTTAGAATATTTTTACTGGACCATACATGAACTCTCTTTTTCTTATTTAGAGTACAGTCTATTTGAGTTGATGATAAAGTGCCTTTTAAAAGAGTTTTTATCTATTGTGTAACATTATTGTCGTTTATTATCTTCCTCTAAACGTTGCATTTTTTTTGTTCTCTTCAACTTTGAATGTCCTTATCTATTCTTTTACTTTTAAATATTCCTTCTCGTAACCCTCTGCAGGCATAGAAGAATGTTAATTTGAAGGACATTAATTGGTTTCAATTCCTCCAATTTACAATTCCGTTTTTTCAATAACATTATTTAGTAGATCAGAAATTATTATTTTTTAATTTCTATTTTCCTGCCTACTCTTCCTGTCTATATTTAACGTGTATTCTTTTGCGGTAGAAGCCTTATCGATGGTACAGCGTCAGGATTTTTTTAAATCTTTTACTTTGAACCCATGATTTCAGCCTTAATATTACGAACAAAATCGGTCTCCACAAAATGGTCAGAGCAAACTTAAGATGTGTCAGGATTCCAGGCGTCTTTTCGTTTGAATTAGTCAATCCACAGTTTTCTTAGATTTTACTTTTTAGGAATTATGAAATATGTTACTCCATCAGTCCTAATCTTGGTTTTCCAATAGTATACATTTCTGTAACAACAACACCGCACAAATACATTTGCTCGCTGTGGATAAGCGACGCATACTGGCTGTGGCAACTGGTGTGTAGGTGCGCTTTGGTCACATGCCGCTATCAAGCCGGCACTCGTAGTCTGATTATACATTCAAAAAGTGCTTAAACAAAGCATCCTACGAAAAAATGTTTGAAACAAAAATTAAAGCCCTCTCAATTTACTACAGTTTTTCCACTTACAAAAATCACCTGGCCAAAAAATAAGGAAAAAATCCTCACAAGGTGAAAATTTAATCTCCTTGTCTGAAAGTTTCACAAGATATTTGACTTTATAAGCCACGAAAAATATGTGTTCAAAGAGAACCAACCGATTTCAATTCCATACAGTTTTAATCTTTATTTCATTATGCACACTTACATATAACCAAATACTGCACTAGACAGAGGTAAGATGATAGAAGATTAAAGAAAGCAAAAATTGACTTAAGTTGAGTCGACGTGAACTAACGTAGGATAGGGCCGTGGCATAACGTGACATCATCCACGCGCTACATTCAGTGCAACCCACCTCTTTATTCAATACATCTTGGTTGTGTGTGACCGGCAACCTTATGGTTTGACATCTTGTCTCCTAGAATTTCACCAGTAGTTTCTCTTGTGTGTGTGTTTGTGTTTCACCCGCACGTATATTTTATGTTTTAACGCAACTTTGCCGGAAATCCGAATTTGATAAATGTCTAATTTATAGTTAATTTGAATATTTCTGTGACCGTGAGATAAAAATTGATGAAAAATTAAAGAATAAACTGATTTATGTTTCATACCAAAAAAAATCTGTGATTAACAAATAAATTTATGTTAATAATTAATTATATATAAATTGCTCAAACATGGAAATATTGTGTTAGGCCGATTCTACACTAGCGGTTAAAACGCGGTGGTTTTTCCGATAGCTTACGCCCCCAAAATCTTGAAAATACACCTGAATGTCAAAACGCAACTGTTAAACATCCAACATAAAACGCTACTGTTTTTTCATTAGCTGTATATAAATGCCACGGTTGTTGCTTCCACTTGTGCAGAATGGTTTAAAAATGGACATTGTACAGGCCGGCTGTATTGCGGGACATATTTTGTTGTAGGAAGCTCGGGGGAAAAAAAAAACTCGTCAAAAGAGACGTTGGTGGACTCACTCCTCATTATCGAACCGTCTCTCAACAGGGCAGTTTCATATTATGTTTATGAATCACAGAATATACCCAGAGAAGTTATCATTGTACTATAGAATGTCTGTGGTTTCATTTGATGAACTACTTGGTTTAGTGAATGAAATATTGCAAAACGTGATAACATCTTGAAGAAAAGTTTTTATTACTCCTGCTCAAAGACTTGTTGTGTGACATTGAGGCACAACTGACTTTTAACGCCTGATGTATAGTTAGATTCACGTTTCTACCACTAGGCGGTTTTTACTCCTCCAGAGATAGCAGTCAAAATGCTGGTCTAGACGAAAACTTATTTTCAAACTTGTTAACAAAGGTTTCATTCAAAGGCGTGGTTGCTAGCGTTTTAACCGCTAGTGTAGAATAGGCCTTACAGTAGCAAGGCGCGTTTGAATAGAATTGCAATTAATGGGCTTTAGGGGTTCAAACATCATTTAAATACAAAATTATTAAAGTGGTTTTATTTTAACAGTAACGACATTCGTCTATATCAAGGAGATATACCCAAAGAGTGAAATCCAAACCCTTTTGTTCAACCTTATAGCAGTTAAAATGTAGATGTCACTATCTATTAAAAATTAGGGAATTAGGAAAGGAGGAATTATGACAAACTTATTTTCAGAATAAGTTAATAAATAAAATATATTTATTACTAAATAAATTATATTATAAAGGTATTACTTATGTGGGTCATGTAAAAATGATACCTTTGTTATTTATGCATTGCTCTAAATATAGATCTACATTTTTTTTACCATAATAATAGTTCACTCTTTATTTTACAGTACTGAGAGTTACCCATTTGATCAGATTATTTTAGGGTCCGTATCCCCCTTGTTCCTTTCATTAACGACCCTCGTGGGTTAAACCCTGATTTAGAGGGTCACAGAGCATCTGACCTAAAGAACACAAAACTGCGGGCACACTGGGTGAATTTTGCACTTCCCTTGTGAAGACTACGACTACTAATGGTTGATTTTCTAAGTGTTCAAATTCAAACATAGATCTTAGTCCAGACAGTAAGTAGTGTGGTTGCTTGAAGTATTCGTGTGAAGATTAGGTAAGTAATACAGCTCGATATATGAAAAACATAATTCGGTAACAAGGCGTATTCAAAAGTGCGCGCTGCCTCACTTTGATGTACCGAAACTAGTTGGTTCAGCCACGTAATGCCTCGCTCTGCATTAGTTTGGCCTCGGCTTGCCTCGCTTCAAATTGGCCTCTAGTGAATACACAGATTTAGGAAAACAATAGAGTTGGTACTAAAGATATACTCGAAACAAATATTATTAAATGAATAAATTATTATACTTATCCCAATTCATAAAACCGCACGAAGTTGAGATTCCTGACAGACGTATATATACTTTTCTTAGTTGTTTATAGTTTCACTACCAGTTCAGATCGTCCACATATAATTTAATTAGAGATAAATAAGGTATAATTTAGATTAAATGTTCAGTTGGCCAAGATAGCAGTTACAAATATTAGAGAATAGTAATATTAAACTTAATGTAGATGCTTGAGCAACAGTTGATTCAGGTGACCTGACGGATAAGGGGTAAGGTGTTGGGCTTCTTTGCTGGGTGTCCGGGGTTCAATCCTCAGTCCCGGCACAGATCTATCTGATTACCAAACCCTTCCTTCCCCTCTGACAAGACATCTTGTGAATGGGTGGAATGCCAGGCCTCTACCGTGGTTCGGATCCCACGTTAAACTATAGGTCCTCAATTTCATCTCACAATCACCCTACAATTAAACATTATCGTAAATGCGTACAACCCGAACGTGTAGTAAGATGCAGTGATGATGATAATAATAATAACAGCTAATTCGTTTTAACTAAATGGTGTTTCCTTTTAATACGACATAAATACTCACCTTAAATCACGCTTCCATTTACCTCGAGTAAAGAAGAACCTAAATATGTATTCTTGCATCAAACCTTACCTTTAGTGCACGTACCCTTGGCTTAACCCGCAAGTTAGTGAGCTTGCCTTACACTATCTCCCCTCAAACATAAGACATGTTTGGCAACGCTGGTTAGTCATGGTTGCCAGTAGATCCTTAATACCCCAAAACACCATTTCCGACATAAATTAGACCGAGGATATTTGGCAACAGTTAACTGAGAGAGAGCGAATATAAAGCTTTTCTCCATAAAACCTGCAGTTCCCTTATGATTTTGTGATATTGTGTGATCTCGAAACAATTATACGGTTAGATCCTTGAAAACTAACACTTTAATTGAAAAGTAAATATTCACTAGTTAGATAAAAACCAAATACATGATACACTTTTTCACTTTTTGAAGATAATTTAAGTTAGGTGACCTGACGTCAGGCAAACCTCGGCACGTTGTTCATCACTTTCCTCAACATAGATTGTCTAATTGTTTTCGACTCACCCTGTACAAGCTGAGCCTTAGTGGAAACCGGCAAGGTGAGATGGCTGGTTTTCAGGGTGAGTAAAGGGAATCTTGTACTTTTCTGTGTGACCATCCAGAGAGAACTCACTCACATCCTGCGGTCATCTATCAGTCTGCTGGGTCAATCAATGCGGGTATCTCTCTCTCTCTCTTGTCTCAAGGGGATATCGGCCTGAGGGGAGTCACTGAAGGGAGAGAAGCTTTTAGGTTGTAGCGTTGAATGTATATAATAATAGTAAATACATTCACCAGTTCTAGGGCCCCTGTGGTTTCCTACTGGGTGATGGGAAGGGGGTGTGGGGGGAGATTTTAAAGAGAAACTCTTTGTTTCTCCTCGCCGTATCTGTTTAATGGATACATTTAAAGAGCACGCTTGGAAATAGACAGACATTTATACATGGGGTTTAAATTTAGAACAAAGATAGTTCATATCTAACCGCTAGAATACTCTAGTGTGTTTGTATTATAGATATAGAATAGGTTAACAAGGGCGCCTAAAGGCCCAGGTTAACGGGGCGTGCCAAACAGAGCATCTACCCAACCTAACATAAACTGGGTGTGGTGATAGAATAATCCCAAAACCTAACGACTTCAAACCTAGCAAACTGGGCGTAATAATGACGTCGCTAAGCATAAGAATATTGTTCACTTTTTGATAATTGCAAGGAATTTGACAAATTTGTATGGTTTTTTATAGTGAGTAAAAAAGATGTAGTACCACTCTTAAAAAGTTATTTTACATCCGTCATCTCAAAAAAATAGCTAACAAAAATGATATTTTAAAATTATCTTTTAAGGCCCTTGGCCCTGTTGAATGCAAGTCTAAAACCTATATTGTGGAATGGTGGGTGGAAGGATGAAAGGCTTGGCGTGGTTTCACAACTGCTCAAAGTATCCTTCCGCGCTAAAAAGAATATATGGATCGCGGAAAACGTAGATGGCAATGGCTACCGGACAGGTTTTTTCGGAAAAATTATAGGTATGGAAAAATCAGTTTTCTCGAGAACGTGTGAAATGTTTCTGTTAACATTTTCAACAAACCTTTTAAGACAAACATCGATGTTTATTAATTGTTACATTTTCTTATTTTTTGTTATTAAGCCGGCAGTTCTCTGTTGAAATATGTCAATTTTATCACTATTTGATCACTGTTGAAATTATATAGGAGGTGTGTATATCAAAAGTATAACTTAATCAACATGCTTCTATTCTTAAACAAACATTTCCAAAACAATAATAATTCTTGAAGATAACTGTTTGTTTCCATGGCTCTGCATTTCCACGCCAAGTGAAATGGCCAATCGCCTTGAGCCATAAATTATATCAAAGTGTTTGATATAGGCCTAGTAAATAATAAATACAAAAATATTATTCATAGTACATTTTCTTATAATCTTATTTTCTTTATAATTATTTTAACCGTTTTGGTACATTCTCGTAATGAAACGTTTGGAGTATGAGAACCACTCTAAGTTCGTGGAGTTTCTCATCGGATTATTTTCCTATCACGCCCAGGTTACGTTATATTTGAGAATTATCGTCCTATCATGCCCGGGCTACGTTAAGTTATGAGTTACTAGGTTTGGGGGTTATTTTAATATTTTTGTACTAACATTAATCAAACAGGATGTATGTTAATTGGTGTCAAGCATTCTAGGGCCGTATTTATATTGACCAAACATTAAGAAAGGTCAAACGGGGTGGGACAGAAAGTGTTGAGACATTAATAACACTCATATATGTGTTATTTTAAATAATAAATATGTCAAATTAAACTTTAAATAACAACAGAAAATGAACAATTTTTTTACATTCTTTTGAATTACTTTTTTTTTTTTCAAATCCTTAAGATGACCACTATTACATGCAACACATTGTTGTATGCACTCCTTGAAACGTGACATGAAATTTTGATCGATATCTCTTGCTGAATTGCTTAAACTTCCCCAACAATTATTTTTTTAAGTTCCTAAACTGTTCTAGGACGAGTCACGTAAACAAAAATCTTCAACATGTCCCACAAGAATAATCCTGTGCCGGTCGCCTGGGTTGTGACGGAGTTGGGTGGTCAACCGGAGGGTTGTCGATCCTCATTGTAAGTTACTTGATGTTCGAGCTGTGTGGGCCGATGACCCATTTTTCCGGAACCACATGTTGAAGGTATCTATTCGCTTGTGTCAGAGTTCAGGGTGTCAGAAAGGTCAAACATTAATGGAAGTTTTTTGCAAAAGGTTTTCTAATCACGTTATTTTAAGATATGGGGATATCGCCTGGCCACCACGTTCACCAGACATAACTTCTCCAGACTTTTTCTTGTGGGTCATATTAATGAGTAATATAAAATAAGTCAAGACTTTGATATGATCTTTAATAATTTATGAAAGTATGGTACAAATTAGATAATTGATAAATGAACTATTCCGTATAATTGACTTTATGATTAACACTTACAGTACGTTAGCATGCTTAGGTATTAATTATTTACATTTACAACGAGTGCTCTAATACGAATCAAATAGGTACACGCTGATAACATGACATAATACACTATTAATTGACCACTTAATTAAAATGAAATTAAAAATTGAACAATTATAAAAGTAAACGAACTGGTTTTTAATGTTTAATATAATATGTAATATCAGTCGAATAAGAATGAACTAATAACATGACATGATATAATATTAATTACAATTATTTTAAAATTATATTAAAAGTCAAACAATTATAACAGTAACTAACTAGTTATTAAATAAGTTAAACTTTGGGACAATTTAAAACAATAATTTAAAATAAATTATAAAAAATTTATGAGTGGTTTTAATTGTAACATTCCAGTGTTCAAAAAGTTTCCATAAAGGTTTAATTTAGTTTGACAATTACCTAAGTCTTATCTGATGTTTTGGTCCCTGTATTCCTTTAGGTGTTCCAGTATGTGCTGGAAATCACTGGAACGTTATCCAGCCGACGTGTTTCGTACTATAAACAACATACCATATTCATGGAAGTCGTTTGGTTGATGGAACTCAATGTGTTGCTACGACCTGAGATGTTGACTCAGTCAGTTCATTCCTATTCAACTGATATTACATATTATATTAAACTTTATAAACTATTTCATTACTATTATAATTGTTTGACTTTTATTTTAATTTTAATCAAATGGTCAACTAACAGTGTATTATGTCATGTTATCCGTTTGTACCAAATTTGACTCATATCATGGAACTCGTTGTAAATGTAAATAGTTAAATACCAAAGGATGCTAACTTCCTTAAGGATTAATCATAATGTCAATTATACCCAAAAGTTTATTTATCAATTATCAAATTTGAACCATATTTTCATAATTATAAAATATATCTAAGTACTGATTTATTTTATATTCACTCACTAGTTACAAAGATCAATTAGAATGTTTACTAAAATGTTAGTGAGTAATTTTCACGTGACTCCCTCAAGAACAACTCACGAAATTTAAGAATTTTGATGGAAGCTGAAGCAATTCAACAAGAAACATTGCATAAAGTCATATCAAGATTTCGAAAAGCGCCTAAAACATTGTACGGCATATAATAGTGGCCATTTTAATGACATTGTTTTTAAACAATGAATAATTCAAAGGTGTGTAAAAAATTGTTAATCTTTTGTTGTTATTTTAAGTTTAATTTGAAGCATACAGAAGTTAAAAAAATAAAGATATAGTGTTATCAAATGTATCAACACTTTTTGCCCCACACTATATAAACATGGAGGTAGAGACGCTTAATTTTAAAATGATTAAAGGTTTTTACTCAAAGATGGATTGTCATGGGGTTCCTTCTCGATCACCGGATTTGAACACAATGAATTTTTATCTCTGGTGACATTTAGAGTCCATTGTTTACTCATGTCCTGTGCTTGATGTTTTAAGAGAGCGTATCCTAAATGGGACGTGAGAAAATACGTAACATACCATGTGTATTCAGCAGAGCATGAAACGAAGGGTCAGAGAGTGCACCGAAGCTGGAGGACACTATTTTGAATCATTTTTGTAACAAAACGTTCTGGCTTGTGTTTTTGTTTGTTTGTTTGTTTTAAACATTGTCTTGTTTAATTGAATTGCTTCTTCTGTTGGGTTTATTATTAAGTGAACAATAAAATTCCTCCTTGTTCAGGAACTAAACATTTCTAGACTAATTTTATATGATCTTTTAAACATTTTTGATTGATAGGAATACGTGCCAAGAAATTTGACATCAATTAATATACACCCTGTATAAGTGAGTGCAAAAAAAAAAAATCCGCCCGGGTGCAAAATTTAACTCGGGCGTCCCCTGGAGTACATCACATTCATATTTTGTTCGTCATAACGTTTAATGGATCAAAATAATGTAACGCTTTTACAGCCCAATAACATTTGGCTGGGTTGCAGTAGACCTATATGATTTACGCTAATGTGTTAGTAACGGGGAAGGTTTGAAGTTCTGCGGATTAATTGCTCCTCGATTGGCCACTTATTAAAATGTTGTTTGTGCCGCGATTGGGCGTTAATTATGATGATATGGTTATTATGTTGGCTGATATTTGCCCCGTGAACGAGCACCAATACTAACGAAATCGTGATTTACGATAATGACTAGTGCATGACTTCCTGCGCACTTGCACCGGGTTATGTGATATTATTATTCCTGATTTTTATATTTGTGAAATTAAATAAAACCTTAAATCTAAACACGATTTATTTATATGATTGCGCCTATGGTGCTGAAGATTTGATATTAAGTGATAAAGTTTTTCTGTGATGATATATGTTCCGGTTTCTGTACAGATTTAGATTACTGGTACTGTTTATTACAATATTACAATATTACTCTCTGCACTGATTATGTTACAATATTATTCTGACTTTCTATGTATTGGCACTGTGTCGATACATACGCACAAGCATACCCCTTGCCTCTTGGACCCCTTGTCACCAGTGTCAAAACTAACAAATAGAAACACTCCTTGGCAACCTAATGTTGTGAACGCTGGCTTACTATTGGATAGAGAGAATTAGCGTATACATAATCCTTCTAATTCAACGGAGTTTGTCTTTTAGAGAAAAAAAGTTTTAAGCGTATTAGTTTGAAATTATTTCGGAAAACTCATGATTTTCCATGGATGAAATCCTAAAAGAAAATTTACTTACAGTATTTTTAGAAAAATACACTTCAACCGTGACTTTTTTAATATAAGAGAAGGGCCCAAAACAGTATCATTACAGGTTGAACTTAGAGTAGCTGTCCCCGCATCTGTTGGGATGTAGAATGGAAAACCACTTAAGACAAGCCACCCTCATGAACCCGACCATAATTCGAGCCCCAATCTCCCCGTCACCAGAAGTCCTATATAGCTATTTAAAGATAAATTTTCATAGGACGACAATTTTTTTGGAAAAGTTGACCTGGTGGTCCAGGGGTAAGGTGTCAGACTTCTATGCTGGCGGCCGGGGTTCAATCCTCGGTCCTGGCAAAGATTTATCTGATTTACCAAACCCTTCCTTCACCTCTGACAAGACATCTTGTGAATGTGGGGAATGCCAGGCCTCCACCGTGGTTCGGATTCCA
>JBCFYV010011135.1:11806467-11821467 GCA_039000515.1 Timema cristinae
AATTTTTAATCCGACCCAAATTGGTAGAAAGACGTGGGCCTAAATAAACTAAATCTTCATAAATAAGAAACGATACAATTATATTAATATACTTTTGTCCTAAATATGCCATACAATTATAGAAATAAAAAATTGTAATTATAATAAAACAGGGGTATTTTTTTGTCCTTTTTACCAGACACACTACCAACTAAAAAGATTAAATATTTTATTATATTCAAATTTTGGTTAGTTTTGATATTAATTTAACTATACAATTTTTTCAGTTGAAACTTTTTGATTCTTATTCCAAGTAATATCTAAAAGCATTCGAAATATCCTAAATTCGGACTAACCATTTTTATGAGCATCTACGTACTGGTAAACCATAAAACAATAACCTCAATATGGTACATATAAACACACATAATTAGTTACGCTATATATTAAACGTATACACACTTATGTAAGAAACCTGTTCGCCACCTATTCACCAGTAATCGTACTTGCTTTCTATTTTAATATGCGTGAATAACTGTAACGTTATTTGACATTCTTGGCATAAGGAGTGATTTAATAACTATCGTAGAGCCCTGCTTTTATGGTGAATAAAAAAGCCCAATTTCGTTTTTAAGTTTTCCAAAAGCGGTGAATAAGCGGTGAATTACAAAAATCCTATTTTTGCGACGAAATTATCGAATTAAGACAAAAGCGTTAAAAAAGTGGTTTTTACCAAACTTTCGTGATTAAGGTGACTTTGTTGGGTTAAAACTAGACTTCCAAGGACAATGTTTGAAACAGGTAAACTAAACATATTGAAGTGAAAACAAAAAATTACATTTTGTTTGGACAAAACGGTAAAAATCACTAGTCCACAAAAAAATGTGCTGTCAACTTATTAAAAAAGTAAGATTTAGCGGAAGCTGGTCCGGGAAAAGTATGTACAAGTCACAGACAAAATATTACACAAAATTTATTTTTCAATATCCCAAAATATTAGCGCGAATGCCGAAAATCGCGACTAAATCGCGATTATCGCGGACATCGTTTAAAATCGCGAATATCGCGCTAAAACGCCAATTTCGCGAATTATCGCGACAATTCTGAGCATATATTTGCAATCAGGGTAACCTGAAATGTGAACATCTGAAAGAAATAATGCCATATCTAACATTCGCGAATTATCGCGATCTCCACAAACGCAGGGCTCTGACTATCACTAATTTAATCTTGAGATAAGTACAAAATAGAACAATTTAACAGTGGTTAGGCTTTGAATTATTCAAATATTTCCATCTACAATTCGAATTAAATATTATAATTATGTTCTATTGATTTTAACAGTAATATCATAGAGAATAATGATGGCTTTGAACTATTTAATTTATCGAATTAACCATAGCATATCGATATAGATTCTACTGTATTTTGATTCATAACGTTGCTGAATTGACATTTTATTTGAATTTAAATTAATGGGTATATCCCTATCCAGTTACATATTTGTTATTAATATACACGTGATTAATTTATTATTATCGTTGATTACAAACACGATGAAACTTTTTACTTTGGACTTACTCTTATTTACACTATGATGATATATTCCTACTACATGACACTATACCACAGGTGCCCATAAATGGTTGATAAGTGGTGTTCAACCCTCTTTATTATTCTGCAATATGTGCGTTTTTTTCTTTTAATACAAATTTTGGGTTTGAGATTTGCTTGTAATTTGGTATTAATAAATTTAACCCAACAATATCCAAGTTAACAGAGACATGTATGATAAAATGCAGATATTTTCCCACTCCCTCTTCAACTTCTTTCTTTTAGTTTAGTAATGTTCAATAAATTTGTAAAAAATGTAATTCTTTTCGATTGGGCTCAGCTACAACTCCATTTTATTTTTTGTTAATATTTCAGAACTTTTTTTGTTGTTGTAAAGTTTGACTAATGAAAATCATAGCTCAAAATTATGTTCAAAAGCTATGAAATTTCCTTTCACAAGACTAAATTACTGAAATTTTCTCTCTATGGTTTAGGGGTTGCCACACCCCCAGCACATGTCACTCCAATCCACCCCCCATTTGGGAAACTCACATGAGAACCCTTGCACTATAGTACACTTATTCAGGGGGCTATCAGTGAATCATCTAATCAAATACGTACTCACGCCTCCTATATCTTTATTCTGAGTGCCGAGTGTCAGATACCTGGTCTTTCATCAGCTTAGCACCTTTCCCTTGGTGTAGTTTACCTTCAAGGCTCTCCTCCACAATTCCATCAGCCAGCCGTAACAAATGTTCACAAATTAAAGGACACTAGAGCTCAGTGTTTGACAACCCAAAAATTATCCATTATAACCAAACATATATAACTTTAAAACTACCTAAAATAAGCCTTGATAACTTTATTTCACATAACTAGTAATATACACAATCAGATACCTATTCGTAGTAAATTATAAAATACAATTCTTAGCCTAATAAACAAAATATTAACAAAATGGCTCCTTTAATGTTTTATTTTAGATTAAATTAACATACTATACAATATAAATGCACGTAGGGACCGTGAATTAAAAGTCAGGCTCAGTTAGATTTTTTCTGGTGATGGGAAGGCAGTTGGCGTTTTAAAACCGACTGGATGTAGGACCTACTGAAGGTAGCTATTTACTGGATAGCTAGAAACTTTCCCTTCGTGAAAATTTGGGTACAATTATTGTAAATTATATCTTCCTCTTACTTATCAGTTATCATAAAGGTTTTAGTAAATTACTTATGCCCTGAACGTGTAGTAAGATCTGGGGCACTATTAGAAGAAATGGTCAAACAATACAATACATAGCCTTGGTAGAACTTGATCTACATAATCTCAAATTAGAGCCGAGTAAACATTGTGTTGTGTCGTTAACTACTACATTTCATTTGTAAGGGATGACGCAATTATTGTAGAAGGGTGACGCGGGGAGCGGGAATAAAAGGGAGGTCATAGTAGGATGAAGATTAGTCACAGTGACCTTACAAGAGGACAAGTCAGTGTCAACAGGCCGGATGACTTTAAACAAGGGAGTAAATGGAATTAGTGTTTAATACTTGCACAACGCGTAGCGGGTAAGAATCAAAATAGATATAATATAAGCTTGCTCTTAAGAGAATATATTGTTTTAGTAGTGAACCGCATAAGACATAGCCATATAAATAAATATGAAAGCTACTATATTTAATAATATACTAAGCGATCTTAGTGATCATCCAGCTTTCACAAATTAACTTATCTCGTTTCAAGGATATCCAGGAATATAATCCACACTAAAATAAACAAATGATAGGACACAATAGTTCATAAATACAATTTTCATAAGGAGAACTTTACCTGATATCTATAAAAGTTATAAGATCTACCATTACATTTTCATTCACGCACATCTGCGTGCGAACCGTGAGTTCTTTTAAGGATACTGGAGCAGGTTATGATTAAGACGAATGAAAATGCACACAAAATATTCAAGATTCTTATTATTAAAAATTAAACAAGACATACATCAGTTAAGATGCAATTAAATTAATTACAAATAAACAAGTCACTAGATTCAATTTTAAAAGTTGTAATCAAGTTTGTAAATTAGTAAACTAATAAAAATACATAAAATTGAATCAAATTAAATAATCAAATGAATAAATATAAAACCCATTATTACTATTCAAATATTTATAACAGTCAAACAAATGTACATTATTAACACATTTTACAATAGCAATAAATGTGAACGTCACCTGTATGTAGTCCACTCAAATCACAGTTTGTAACCGTACTAGACACTCTGCGAATACCCCAGATACACGAACGTTAGACTCGACGAATTACTCGCTGGCCACGCTGCCCACTCCCGGGCACGCTAACCAGGACGCGCTGGTCCACCCACTTGGCTATCAGCGATTTGGACCCTAGCTATCACCGACCGTGTATATACAGTGTCACAGATAAGAGTATGTAATCCTCCATTTCTAGAATAGTCTAGAAAAGATGAGCCCAGACTCTTCCAGATGTGTACCTTTTCTTCCCCCTCCCCTCCCCTTCTGCAAATATATACCTGTTGGAAAAGAAGGGAGTTAGAGAAAATAAGAGGCGCAGTTAGTGTAAACAGTGAGAAGTTCGCTAGTCACACCCTCAGACACTAATCTCGTTAAAATAATTTGTTATCTACAGTTGAGCACATACGAAACTATTTTCATATAAAGAACCTTCTCTTCCAGCTATAAGCTACTAGTTCTACCTTCACGTTTTCATACTAGTAATATTATGATCGACAGCTGTCAATTTTGATATATATTTTCAATACTTATAAAAAACACAAATAAAATAGTAAAACTGGGTTCAAAAAACTAATTTGTGTTATCTAGAAGAGCTTTCCAAGTAAAATTAGACTATCTTCTCTCAACAAAACTTATAGTTTGTAATATAAATGTTAAAAGGTATCAGCTAGCTACCCTTTTATTCGATTTAATTAAAAATATGTATATATCTTTATTATTTTATTGCATATATATTGAACAATATAAGTCCAGTTGTTCTCATTTAAATAAAAGAGAGAGTATTTCAAAAATTGCTTCTTTTAAAATTACATTTATATTAATAGAGTTTTTTTTTTGTGGTGGTGGATTACTCCAAGCACAAAGTCCCTACGGACTGAATTTACAATCATGGTGTTCGAATCCTGATAGGGTGCATTAAGGGTGGTGTTTCCTTTCCCACTCCTACTACATACAAATATGGGTACAATTATTTCAAACTCTATATTCCTCACCCGTACTGCGATAATGTAACTGTACACATAATCTGGAAGGGTAGTAATATGTGGTGCAAAATAAAATAAAATATCTTTAGGAAAGTCAAATTTTCATGAAAGGACCATTTTAAAAGTACAAATAAATATTTTTTCATTACGGTTGTGACTGTCCCATGAATGTTTGCTGAAAACTCAATTCTTCATTCATTAATAGAACTTAGACGTTTTTACGTATAAGAACTTGATTTAATGAATTAACACATTTAACGGACTTACGTAAAAACCTCACAATGAAACCACCATGCAGAGGCGTAAATGAGAATTAGCAAGTACAGGTGGACCACCCGGGTATCGACCCATGTCCTATTTACACTAACGCAGGTTGCTGATACGATTATCTTACTTCAAGCTTATCTATTATTAAGGAAACCCAATTAAAGCCAGTTTAGATTCTATTATCGTATTCCTCCCTAAACTTTCCACTCCACATCCATCCTGAAAAGAAACACGTAAGGGGAGTGGGGAGTGATACGGTCAACATTGATGTAAATCTACCGTATTATTATAGTCACTTTATTGGGCGGATAAACCTAAAACAGATATAAAATGATAATTAAATAAGAAATAATCAATAAAGTCAATGCAGTAGTTTGTAGCCTTTGGTAATCTCGAGCATGCAAGGATGACGTAGGCCTAAAAAATAATACCGTCAAAGGTTCTAAATCAGAAGCTGGTTTAACGCACGTTCCTGATCATGTTTTCAATACCAAGATTGTTTTGCCAATTAGCATGACATAGAGTATTGACATAAACAGTAACTCAGGGGAAACATCCCTCTTTATTTAGTATATAACAGCGAGTTTTTAGACCTTCTCAGGAGATGGGGCGGGAAGGATGTCAGTTGTTTAGAGCCTACTTCGAAATGTTTTACATACTCATCTGCCAAGATGCAGTAGCTTGCGAAGAGAATATCCTATAACTTGGGTCCCTTTTCAGTATGGAGAAGGAAGCCCCAAACTATTTTGAAAGTATGAGTTATATAACAACTGCGCATAGTCAAGCAGCCATGTGTTTGACGCTAATTAAAGTTATAACAATGAAGTTAAATCAGAGAATGTAACTGCTGAATAGGGGCATTGATAGAACGAGAACCTCCCACTAAACTATTTCAACCTTTTCTAAAACCTACATCACATGTATACGTTTGTATAGTGAATGGTATATTTCAACAAGTAAGATCAAAACGAACCCCACGATTATTTACCGCTACCTTCTCATCACACAAAGCCATCTTGACACGTAGGCTCATGGGTTGGGCGGAGTAGCGACACTAATAATGATAAACTTGAATTAAAATTTGGGAAAAAAAGCAATACAAATAAATATTACATAATCTAGGAAAAGCAATTTTCTTACAAAATAACTAAATAGCATCATAAATAGGTTGAGGGGTACTAATATACCAAACTTTATTTGAACCTTTATGAATTTGAATGTAACCTAAAATATATCCAAAATTATAGCTTCAAATCACTTTACTTGACGTATGAATAGATTAAAGAATATCTCTTGACTAATTATTAATATAATATCATATGTTAAGGCGTGCAAAGTCTAAGACTCCGATATGAAACATAATACATCCCAAGATATGTAACTCGACTGTATCGTAAGAAGACAGACACTTTAGTATTAAGCATAATGTTCCATGAATGTTAGACTGGAAGATCCTAATCAGAAACCACAATATTAATATAATATTTCATGAATATTAACATGACTAGAATGTCCAAATTATGAACATTATTATCACTCGACATAACATTTCATAAAAGTGAAATTGACTAGAATCTTTAAATCATAAACTCTATTATCAAACATAAATTCCATGTATATGAAATTACCTAAAATGTTTAAACTAGGAACTTTAGTACTAAACATAACATTTCATAAATATGAGAATCGGCTAGAATGCCAAAATCAGAAAACTTAATATTAAACATAATATTTCATAAATATGAACTTGACTAGCATGTTTAAAGTGGAAGACTTCATACTAAGCAATGACAAATAAAAAATGTCTTAACTTTGACCAGCGTACGCTATGTCGAGGACTTTGAGGCTGAATAAAGCATAACAAAAATAAATTAATAGTGTGTTCAAAGCCCAAAACATCACTAGTAAATAGGGAGCTTCCAACAATACATAAAGTTTGCAGAGACAAGTATATTAATATTTAGAAAGGGCATTACGTTAAAAATATATATATTTATATATTTATTTTCTCTAGAATGTTCAAAGACGAATATATTAATACAAAACTAGCTCGTCAATAATGGAACAACTTTCAGGGCCTTACACAAAGAAAATATCTTACGACTAGAGAAAAGTTCGAGCACAGCATGAAGTTAATAGAACAGTGTTAGATAGGTGACCTGTCTAACAAATAATCCCAATGAGTCAGAAAGAACCATTCCATTTTAAGGCGGCCCACTTCCCATTTTTAACCACTTAATGCAGCCAAGGTAACTATGGTTACATGCACAATGTCAACAATCAATTGTTTGTCTCTCATACTATATAAAGGAAAATATATCCGCAATCAAAGTTAATTTCCCCAAAAATATGTTTCCCAACAAATGACCCAAACAAATTTGATTAGAGTGGCGGTATAAGTGGCACCCAAGGTTATAAGACTGGTGGAAAGATTATAAATCAAGTTCACATTTGAACAAAAAGCAAGTTTCCCCATGACGTTAAGTGAAAAATAAAACGTGGTTACAGATTAACCACGTTCATACCCGACAAACACTTTCTATGATAGAGAATTTAAATTTACATGTCCCAATCAACAATTTTGAAGAATCACAACATATTTATTTGAAAGAGATTTTTTATGAATTAAATTAACCCTTAGCTTAATTTGACGCTCTCACCTTCTGCAAGCTTATGGTACAATGAATATCGATATTAGCGAAACTTTACAATAGATAGTGAGCACACGAACTGACATGCCCACAGTGAGTAGGGGGAAAGGAGGAGAAAAGAAGGGGAAAGGATGGAGCCGGACAGTGGGGGGATAAACGCGAACACCCTGGGAACTAGTAGAAGAATCTGGAATAGCCCAGGCTGAGGAAATGATAGCTAGGCGTGCGGAGTCACCTTCGTTTGTTTTTCTCGGGTGTGGCTTTCTTCTTTAGGAAAGAGTAGAATTACACCTCCATTCAGTCTGTGGAATTGTGTGTTAGAGAGAGGAGGTCAGTGAACATGTGCGCAGGAGTCAGAGTCCAACAGGGTAGAGGGTGAGTGTTACCCATTTGTTTGAACATGTTACATTGCAAACAAAAATTTGATAACAGCTTACTTTATTATTAGGGTTATTTTATAGCAGTTGTACCCAGCCCTTTCAGCTAACGGTCCCTTTGGAAAATAACTAAATTTCCACGTCCCTCATCTCCCTTCTTTTTGGGGGATTTTATTGAAAATATAATTTGATCCCTTCTAGTTACTTCTTTATTTTATAAAGAAATATCAATGCAACACTAGGAGGATGGTGGTAGAAAAATTGACAATACTATCGTGTCGATTGGCACTGATTTGATTAGTTCTTTAATCTTTGGTTTGATATTTGATAGATCCACAACTCAAATCGCTTTCCATTTCAAGTTGACAACGTTGTTAAATTTTTATGAGAGTCATAGTTGAAGATTCAATGATGTTGCACGATGCGGCAATGGTAGCTTAAAGCTGCGTTTTTCAAACTGCGTTATACGGAGCCCTTGGGTTCCACCATAGCTATCTCATGATACATGAGACGATTTATAATCTTATTTATTGGTTTTTCACACCTTAAAATAACATCATAATAAGGATTGACTCTTTTTTATTACACCTGAATAAAGTACATTTGCCAAAGTTTCAGCCAGAATGGTGAGATTTTCTGTTTGTTGAATACTTTCCTACCTACAAATTTAGCTTCGTGATATTAAATGTTCGTAATATTAGTGTAAAATGTGGTATTAGGGCTCCCAAAGTAATTTCTTCAGCTGAAATGGCTAATTAGGTCTACCAAGTTTGGAAATCTCTGAATTATGGAGAAGGTAGAGAGAGACAAGAATTGGGGCTGCGAATACGAAACTTGTGAGCTTGGAAATAAACTAGTGCATGGACACTTTTGGCTGGTCGCGGAAGTTAGTAAAACATGTAGGCAGTGCTGCCAATACCATAAAAAATGATTGTATTAATTGCTTTGGAAAATTGATATAAATTAAAATACATTAAATTGCTATATCATTCTTAAGGCGATTGGCTCCTTTCATTTGGCGTGGAAATGCAGAGCCATGGAAACAAACGATTATCTTCAAGAATCTTTATTGTTTTGCAATTTTCTTTTCGAAAACAGTTTGTTCAAGAATAAAAAGCATATTGAATAAGTTATACATTCTATTTACACACCTCTTCTATAATTTTAACAGTGTTCAAATATCGATAAAATTGACATTTTCAATAGAAAAATGCTTGCTTCATAACAAAAAATGAGAAAATTAGCTATTAATAAACACCGATATATTATATTAGAAGGGGTGTTGAAAATATTAACATTAAAATTTCCCCTCATCTCGAGAAAACTGATATTTCCTAACGTATGATTTTTCCCAGCAAGCTAGACCTACTAATCACCATCCCACAAAATTGGTTTTATACTTGCACTGAACAGGGCCAAGGGCATTAAATAATTTCTGAATTGTAACACTCCCTCCCCCAAATCTACCCGGGCAAGCTAGAACCACTATTTTATAGGTGTTATAATATATATCAAAAAAGACAGTTGCAGATCACATAACTTGAACACATGAAAATAGAACCAGTAAATTTTCTAGCTGTTGTATAAGATTTCTCCTATGAAAATTGGACGGTATTAACTTTTATGGCTGTTCAACTATGAAATCTGGACTGTTTCCCCAGAGGCGTGTTCATTTAGTTTCCATAGTTCTATCATTGTTGGTCTTTAACCAAAATGGTGCATCGACAGATCCATGTTTTAGCATATACATGGGCCATTCTCAAGGTTATAGTACAAATAAAGATACCACGAAGTCAACATTATAGCGGTCACATTCCAGGGTTGAATATAACCAACCATAAGGCCATAATCTTGCGATTACCTTTGACGGTCGTTACTTTTTACTACTTGATGCAGTAACGAGTGACGTGTAACCGAGACTTATACCATCGTCAGAATTTAAATACCTGGGGAATTTGAAATGTTTGAAATCTGGGTACAGTTACTATAGTTACTATAATGGTAGCATAAGTTTTATTTGACAGTGTGAGTTTTTAAAATCATTTGTGACGTGATAAAGATATTAAACCCAGAGTAAAAATGATATCCATAGTATCTGCCATCTAGTTCAAACATTCTCTGTCTGACTTGTTCATGTGGCCATGTGGTCAAATGTGCTACCTCGCAATAGACTAGACTGCAGAAGACGGGGAGATCAGGGTTCGAACCCGGTCTGGTGCTCTGAGGGTGGTTTTCCTAAATATGTTGACACACTCCCTCCACGCAAATGAGGGTGAACATCCTCTTAATCAAACCTTCTTAATCCATCATTAGTGTAATTAGTACATAGGGTCTATAACCCGAACGGGTAGTAAGACATGGTGATAAATATACTTGTCTGGGAAAGTTTCATCATGTGTTTTCAACGTTAGAACCTTGACATTGGTGAAACTCTATTGAAAAAAAACATTATATTTAAAAAACATGTTAGGTTAATTTGCACCCATGGGTACTTTTATTTCTTAATTACCGTACATATGAGTATTTTCTTAATAACGTGTCTACTATCCTTTCGTGCTATTACACTTATTTACTAATTACGCTAATGGTTTTAGGGATTAAGAAGGTTATATTTAGAGGAAGTCTACCTGAATTTTCATGAGGGAGAGTATAAAACCATTTTGTAAAAACCATCCTCAGTACATCCGACTTAGATTCGAACCATCAATCTCCCTGTCATCGGTAGTTTAGTCTACTGTTGGAATAGCACCTTAGACCATGCGTCAACAGATACGGGTCATATGGTTGTTTTTTCGTTGCTTAATTAATTTTAACCAAGTAAAAGTTGAATATTACCGTTAGAGATACCAGTTATTATAGAGACTTTTATCAAAACAAGTAACTACTATGGAAACTGGTGCGTAAATTGGTAATAGAGCAATCCATAGTTTTCATCGATGTTATATACAGAAACATGTTCATAATAGCTAAAAAAATAATTTATATAGTTAAGTTCAATAGTGACTTCACTGTTCTTAATACAAGAATAAAAATAAAAAAGTATTTGTATTGAAAAACTAAAGTTTTTAGGTAGCTGTTTTATTTATATGTATTTTTTAGATGTACAGGATGATCCAAAAGTCCCGCAAACCTATATTTCTCAAAGAAGAACATGTAAAATGAAAATGTTGTTTATATGTATGGATGGCAACACTGTAATATTGGCCGGGTGTTGTGCAGGCCGTGGTACATGGAATGACAACAGTCATTTGTGCGTGGTTTTCCAGAATCAAGCGTGCCAAATAAATCAACAATATGCCGAATTGATGTCACAAAATAAAAGTTTTTTTTGGATTGAGTAACTTTTGTGTCACCTATATTTTTCGTTTAGTAATATAACAAATTATTTCAAAATTATGTTTAGTTAACTTTAAATGTATACGTATACAATACAAACCATTTCTTGAAAAATAGCAACTGTGTTTTCTTGGTATAACATGAAACTCTCAAGTTAGATTGGAGATCTGGTGACGGAGGGATCGGGTTTATATACCAGGTAAGGTATACTGAGGTTGGTTTCAAATATATTTTACCACTCTCCCTCCACGGGGATTAGGGTACTTTTTTCTAAACCCTTATCTTCCTCATCCTTAGTTCATTAATTTAGTTCCATATCGTATTATTATAACCCTAAATTGTGCTAAGTTGAGATGAAAAGTAATAATTACTCTTGGTTGGTAGCTGAGGGCGTATGGTGTAGATGCATATTTGGTAAATGCAATTACATAATGTGTCTGTGATGGAAGTAAAGTGTGCGTTAGGGTGGGTGTAGCTTTGAACGAATGGTTTGACATTGAACATGGTGTTAGACAAGGCTATGTTGTGTCTCCATGGTTGTTTATTGTATTCATGGATAAAATGTGTGAGGAGGGTTGCTTGTGAGGACGCGGCTGGTGTACTAATGTACAATGTTTTTTACATGTGTAATGTACCTAAATATTAATCTAGTCAACTATTTTAATCTTTTCATAAATCATCTTTCCATTGTCACTGTTTAAACTAGTAAACATTACAGAACATATTTTTCTTGACAACATATTTCCAAACTATATATTTACTTGCTTAACTAATAAATTCAATATTGTTGGCATACTAAGTAACCTATTATTTTTGTTATGTCATAACCTTCATAAACCTATAATCTTTTCTCATTTACTCAACATTTTGTAGAGTCTGTAATCATTGTATTATTAACTCTAATATAGTAAATTGGTAAATTTCCCCTTTTCATTTTGCTTATCAGCTTCACTTATAATCTGAAACTACTTAAATATTGTTCTTGAACAGTTTTATATTTTTCCTTGACTTATGCTATTTAATTTCATAACTTTACTATTTGACTATCTTAATGATGGCTTTTAAAATGTTATTATACTTTTTTTTTTGACTTAATTTATTGATATATTAGTTTTTCATTGGATAAATTAATTATCTTCATTGTGTGTTTAATTTCCATAGTGTTTAATTGAACAAATAAGTTATACTAATTATTTTTATTAGCTGTTCCATTCAAGTATGTTCCTTATATTATATATATTGTTGTGAGCTTAGTATAGTGGAAAACTGTTAGAACAAGTAATAGATTTTATATATCTGGTTAAAATGTTATCTAAAAATGGAAGGATGGATGGTGAAATCTACGGACGGGTGAATGCATATCAGAGAATATTTGGATGTATGTGGACTACTGCAAAGAATGAAGTATTGATAAAGACAAAGATGGCGATATATAAAAGTGTTTTAATGCCAATATAGTTGTATGGATTTGAATCGTGGGTTTGTTAAGAGAAACACAAGAGCAAGGTGAATGCAGGTTGAAATGAGATATCTTAGAAATGTATGTGGGGAAAAAAACTTGAAAAGATAAAGTTAGCAAAGAATGGTTGTGGTTTGAAAGAGAATCCAATAGATCATTGTGAAAGGAATGTCTGACGTTGGTTTGGGCATGTTGAAAGGATGAGAGTGGATCGAGTGTCAAATAAAATATATGAAGGTAGAGTGTGTGGTTCAAAATTAAGGGGAAAGGACATGTAAGACGTGGTTAAATGTTTTAAACGAATGTGTAAAAAATAGAAACTTTTAAAGTTTTAAAATAAAAGCTCATGTATGAGTCGGTGTATGGATGTTGTTGAAGCGAAGTTAGTAAAGGACAGGGAAGTGTGGAGAAAGTTAGTGAGGAAGGATTAAGTATGGAGTGGTTTTCTGGACTATGTGCACAGTTACTTGCCTAGCTCTGAAGGAACGGTGTGATTAGGTCTCATTATATGCATGTATGTATAGTTTGTAGCTTCAATTATTCACTCGTAATTAACAGCTTAAGAATGAAATCTATAGCCGAGTGAATTACTGTCAAATATTTTACAATAGATACTTCTATTGTTAATTCATGATAGCTGCCATCGTTATTTAGCTACAAGTTTTTATAATTTAGATATTTTCTACCTTTAAAGTCACGACCACGACATGTCAAGGTAGAATTTTCATGTCAGTGAATTTACGTTTTATTCAGTGACTGTTAAATACATTAACTTAAAACAAAACCATGAATTCTTAAATCATTATAAAACTAGTTCTACTTTATCATAAAATTATTATTTGTATTTTGAAGTAGTTTTTTAAAAAAAATGTATTTTGTGTGAATCATATGTGTTTTAATTATTTGTACTATCCGAAAATTGCTTTTTGAGTCTTCTTGCAAGAAGGTATATTAAAAAAAATTCCCTTCACATTTAAATCTAGATTAAAAACGATAAAAGGGTAATTTTAAAAATAAAGTTAATGTTTTATAGGTGCAACTAATATAGCGACTGTATAAACTCGTCAAAGGAAGAGAGGAAGTGTTATCAGTTTGTAAACACTAGCTCTCACAAGGTTAACTTCTCATTTTGTGTCTCTCTTCTTTTTATCTCGTACATTAGTGTCTAAGTATGATAGTACTTAGACTCCTTAGGTGTGTCAAGTTATGATGCAACCCACTTCACCAGAATAGCTTCTAGATCTTCAAGAAGGGAATATCGCTAAGTATGAAAACCTCAATCGTATGTGTGGAGAAATAGCGCTAATTATCAGAAAATATTATATTTATAGATAGATTTTAGGGATAGATTTTAATGAATAGGACTGCATAGAGCTCGCACAAGATATAAATATGATGTACTGAAGTGGAAAGGAAATAATCCCAGTATAGTGATAGGGTTAATGAGTAGAATGGATATAATTAGTTAATGATAGGAATATAATGTAATGAGGTGGACTGGATAGAACTAGCTCAATATATGACAATGGTATAATGAGGTTGACTGGATAGAGCTGGCTCAATATAAGGATAGGGTATAATGAGGTTGACTGGATATAACTAAATAAAGATGGGAATAGAGTGTAATGAGTTGGACTGGATAGAACTAGCTCAATATATGGACTGGTGACGTACTTTAGTCTAACTATGATATTTCGATTTAATAATTCCTTAATCAAGTAGGGAATATAAATGCTTACAAATATTTTTGTTTATTTTAGTCACAATATATAATTTTAATTGGTGAATTAAAATTAAAAGTTTTTTTAAATAATTATTGTGATTCAATCTCTAATTGACATTTTCAAAACTATTTAAGGCAACTTTTAAAGTCATGAACTTGAATAATTATATAAAGAAAAACTATATCTCTTTTTTCTAGATATTACAAAATAAAGTCGACTTCTTGAACGTAAAAGTTGGCAAACACCAATAGCCCAAACTCATCAAATCACTTTCCAAAGAAATGTGGGGTTTGGAATTTTTTTTCATTGATTCAAGGAATAGTTATTTTCTTCACAATGAGCGCCACACCCTTTCTTTTCAAAAACCAATTAAAAATGGAAAGGACCATAAAGTGAAGTATTT